>CM060191.1:51314446-51354446 GCA_030549335.1 Pontederia crassipes | reverse complement strand
GAAGAACTAGGAAAAGGAAAAAATATAGTGATAGTTTTATTCTTCGTCGCCGCAAATAGGAATATAGAAAATCCAATTTTTGGATTTTGAAATAATGTGATGAGCGAATGACGGGAATTGAACCCGCGCATGGTGGATTCACAATCCACTGCCTTGATCCACTTGGCTACATCCGCCCCTTATCTAGCTAAAGGATTTTTTCTTTTTTCCTTCCATTCATCATTATTGTATTTTTTTCTACAATCTCATTTTTCAATTATTTAACCATTTCATTTTACCTAGCCAGATTAGTCAACATTTATATGTTTCGATGCAACAACAAGATGTTATTTGTAACAAGTAGTTTTGTTGGTTGATTAATTGGTCACATTTTCTTCATGAAATGGGTTGGATTGGTATTATTATGAATACGGCAAAATCATTCTATTCGATCCAATAAGTACCTTGTGTCAGAATTGAAAAATTCTATGGCTCGAATATTTAGTAATTGAAAAAATATAAAGTCAATGTTACCATTTTGAAAATATATAACCTTGCAAATAATATTTTCGACAATACGTCACCGATCCTTCAAATCTCTGAAAAAAGTTAACCCATAATATATTCTGAAGCCAAACGGCCTCTAAGGCGTACGTGCTTTAATTCTTAAAAAAAGTAGAGCATGCGAAGTCCTTGCGGTTTACACAAGTTTACCTCTCCTTCCAGAACCAGAAGTACACTAAATCTTAATTATTTACTAACTACATCAATCATTCTTCCATTTTGAGCGACACAGAAACTGAAAAGGAAGTACAAGAAGTATCACTGTTCAGCAATGCACAGCAGTCAACACGTAGCTAGAGTTAACGCCTAATTGCTATTGACATCATCATGGCCTCGGCCATCATCAAATGTGTCTAAAACTCTGCATCTGGAATGGAGGGCACCCGGTTCCTCTCATCATGAAGAAAGATTGACAACTTCAAAACTGGAAAATCCTCGAAAGATGGAGAGTTCACTTACAGGGACTGAAATCCATTTTGAGTCTGTCTTCATGGGATTCTTGCAGACTATATGCCAAACAAAATTGAACTGGTTATGCTAATGTTGATAATTGATAGTTCAAGCATGCAAGTTCAGTGTGGCAGAGGAAAAGAAAAATATTGCACAAGGATGTTCAATCAGTCTATTCCATAATACATTTCCTGAACCTCTTTGTTACAATGTCATCGCCCCAATCTTACATTTCATTTTTCATTCTGCCATCTGAATTTTTGTTACAACTCTTCCTTTTTCAATGAAACCTTTTACCCGCCACAACTCTTTGATTTGATGCAATATCAAGACCATCAGCAGACTATTCAGCTCTAACAAAATTCAAGCAGGATACATTATATTACACATTCTTTACTATCTTCTGTACTGACCAGCTGGGAGTTCAAAACATCAGTCATAGATTACACCAAGTATCTTCTAACGTAGTGACAAGGCATTTTAACTATCAGGTAGGGGAGTATCGGTTCAAACCAAGCATTTCCAACGTCATGATAATAATACCCTATCATGCTTAGGCGAAGTATGTCTATAGAGACCATGATGAACCAAGTAATTGCCCAAGTAAGTTGGTGACCTGCAAAAGGCATAGGACTTTTCAGAATATATAGAATGTTATAGCGCAGAAATAGGCAAATAGAATAATTACTCTTAAGATTTAATCAGAGAATATGAATGTTAAGAATGTCACAAAAACTTAGCCATGCTGATTAAGGTGTCCCTTTTTTCAAGAGGGTAATAAAGGTGTCCTGTTTTGCTTAGAATATTGGAAGAAGTTCAGAGCAGTGACCTGTGGAACCAGTTCAAGTCTCGTTTCCCCTTCCTTTAATTTTAAGTCTTTAAAACAGGGATGCAAATTTTGTTTTTGTTACAAAAGATTTGTCATAAGCTTTTATGAGTTGCAGATGGGAAAGAAGTGTTCACATGCCATGCTTAAATGGATGTAGCATCCGATCCATCAAACTGAAATGTTACAATAAGCATTCTGGCATGCTAATCATGACTAGCATTTGATAACAAACTTTTAATGCCATAAAGCAATAACTTGTCAAGACATGATGAGTAGATTCCAACCTACTCATGAAAGAACTCGTAACACAACATGAAGAATTTATAGTTGAGGCACATACCACAAACACCAAAATACTTGGTCATTGCATAAACATTAGAATCAAGAGCATAATATCCAAACCATGATCAATGATTGCCACTATTTTGTCATGAAAAGACATTGACGATTGAATTCCATCTTAAATTTCAAGCCATTTTTCCCAAAGATTTCTACATCCTTGTATGTTTCTCACATTAGGCTAGCACACATTATTAATGGTTGAGACCCAACACGCAATCTATCAGAAATTTATATAAATGCTACAAGATAATATTATGTTTTTTCTCTAACAAAAAAATGTCAAAAGGTGAGAGATAGGCGATAACATAAAATAGCAGATGGGGAATAGTCGAAGGCTTCTGAACTTTCATACCTTTCTTTCTGGATCTTGTAGGGACTGATCATTCATAGCATCATTTATTGTGATTTCCTCATTAATATTAATTACATCTCTTTGAGCGCCTCTACCAACAGATTTCTCAAAATCAATTATCTCATCATATGCCTTTCTTAGCAGATCCTTTGCTGTCTTGTATGTTTCAATTGATACTGCACCTTTTTCTGCACATCTAATGGCATCACAACAGAGATCATTATATCGTGATGTAAAGGATTCTGGACAATGTTTCTGAAGCTCATCATTGCATTCATCCGACATGATGACACTTTTGGCATTTCTTGTCCAACGTGGCAAGAAATACTCTTTGGGAAGCATTCGAATATCGACCATTAAGAATACTCCTAAAATGTGCCGACACAAAATCCCTGAAAATTCAAATTTCTTGCAACTACAAGTTGCCGTTTTTTTTGCAGCGTTGTAGGTGACAATAAATGTCTCAAGAGAATCCTCATCTCTTGCCATGCTAAATTTGCTAACAGTACCATCTTTTATTTTATAAGTGCTATAACCTAAAGATTCCACAAATTCTTCCTGAAATTTATTAAATACAGCCCTTGTGTAGATAGCTGATGCCTGTTTCTCTATTGGAGATGCAGTCTTCAAAATCGGCTTAGTGCCCATAGTATCAAAGTCTGCTTGTGCCTCTTCCTCATATCTGCTTGCCATGGCTAATTGGAACTGCGTAAGAAATACCTTCAATGAGGTTTTTGTGTTAAAATACTTCTTGTAAAAGTCATTCATAGTTTCTAACTTTTGTGTTGGGGACACTTCTGCAAAAAATGTGTCCTTGAGGTACAATGGTACCCACCTCTGGCGGAGATTAAATAGTGCTTGAAGCCATGAATTCTTCCTAAGATCATATTTATGAATTATAGATGCCCAAGTTGTTTCAAAGGCTTCAATAGTTTCAGTTGCAATAACACATTCTTCCAGCTCTGCTCTCAAAGTAGGATGTATCGAATAAACATGGGCCAACTTCTGCTTACTTCTGCTCAAGATAAGCCACTTGCAAAACCGATGGATGGTTTTTGGGAAAACCTTGGTGATTGCTGCTGCCATGGACCTGTTCTGATCAGTAACTAATGAAATCGGATATCGACCACCCATTGCAGCTAACCATGTTTCAAACAACCAAACAAATGAGAACTCAGATTCATCTATGAGCAAAGCACATCCAAAAATAACAGGCTGCAAATGATGATTGATTCCTGAGAAAGTAACGAAAGGCATCATGTACTTGTTTTTCTTGTAGGTTGTATCGAATGTTACAGCATCACCAAAATGTTTATATGCTGTTCTTGCTTTAGCATCAGCCCAGAAAGCATTTGTAACACAGCTGTTGTTGTCAACTTGTATAGCATAAAAGAAGGCTGGATTTTCAGCTTGCAACTGTTTAAAGTAGTCCAAAAGAACTTGAGCATCTCCTCCTTCACCAAATGCATTTTGCCGAAACAATGCCATAGCATCAGATGTCACTATGCTCGCCTTCTCGGAGGTGTCCATGAAACCTCTGGCACGGAGATAGCCAACTCGGCTGCAAGTCCCAAGGTGGTGATTGTGAGCCTTCTCAAGTTTAGAAACCACCCATCGGTTCGACTCCCGGATTACCTCCATCATCGCTTTGCAACCTTCCCTCATTGATATCCTTTCACGCTTCTTTGCGCCCTCATTTGAGGGCTTCTTCCTATAGATTCCTTCTTTCGAGCATACAAATCTCTTCATGATAAGAACCTCTTCCTGACCCTTCGAACGACGAGATCTTCCCACTCTGAAAGGGAATCCCAAATGCCTAGCATACTCATTGTAGAACGTTTTTGCAGCCTCATCAGATTCAAACTCCATACCTATCATAGGCTCTTTAACATCTTCCATTCCAGTGGCACTAGGCACCAATTCTTTCACAGTTTGCATCAGCATTCCACATGGAATATTTTCAGGTTCCTGATCTGTTATTGAAAATGTCGGATCATCATTATTGCCAGGCCGAGGATTCGTATCCAATGACATGAGGCATTCTACATAATCCTCAATTTCACTTCTGGCATTGTCCATATGTTTGTAGCACCGGACCTGTGGGTATTTGTATATTGATTCTCCACTCGGTTAGAAGAATGCATATTTTTTGAAACGATAGAAGAATGCATATTAGTTCAGAATTTAAGGCTAAAGATTAACAGGTAGGATCACATCACTAGTCAAATCAATGTCAAACAACAACAACAACAAAGCCTTATCCCACTAGGTGGGGTCGGCTACATGGATCATACGACGCCATTCCGCATTCGTTGATCTATGTTCATGCGATTCGACAGGGTTTTACGCTGGCTGTCGGGGCCTAACACAACCCTCCTCCTTTATCCGGGCTTGGGACCGGCTATAAAACATAGGCGGAGTTAATACTATAAAAAATGTCGGATTAACAGGTAGGATCACATCACTAGTCAAATCAATGTCAAACCTGACAAAGAAAAATCTAACATACCTCGAACAAGATAAACTTTAAGCAAATTACTTGTAATTTCGAGTATCACGGCCAGAACGATGGGCGGAAGAATAATAATACAATTTTGATCTAAAAGTAGAGATAATTTCTAAAACAACGCTATCCAAACAATGGAAACTTTTATGTGCAAGCCCGCCAACACCCAAGATTAAAACTTTATCTGGCTTAGCTCTCGAACACTGGAAATAAACACCTGGGCGCCCCCCACACCCCACACACCCCACAACAACAACAACAACAAAGGAAAAAATTGGAAAGAAGGCCATCAAATTCACGGCATGCGCAAAGAAATGATTGGGAAAATAGAGCAAATTTCATATTTTTCCATCATAAATAGGAAGGAGGTACATATAAAGACGAATCCTTCTAGCGGACTAGTTCCAAAATCACACCTTTAAGTCGAAAAAACTTAACGTAACTGGGGAATTTTGTCGCATAATAAATTAGAACAAATTCGCACTTCAAAAAAGACGAGGTAAAGAAACAAAAAGAGACAAATAAGAGGAGGAGGAGGAGGAGGAGCTTACTTGTGCCTAGAAATGGAGTTAAATATGGAGCTCAAGATCGCGAGGAGCGACGAGGAGGAGCGAGGGGAGAGGGAATCGCCAATTCGACGGAGGGGGGAGGGCATCCAGCTGACGTGAGCACACCGGAGGTGACCAGATCGGGGGAGTTTGCGCTACTACGGAGGTAAATCGAAACCCTAAGATCACCGCAGGTGATCAGAAATGGGCAGAAATGTTGTCTTGTCCCTGGACATCTCTTTCTCTCTCTCTCTCCGCCTGCTGCTTTATTTCCGCCGCGAACAAATAAAAAAAATATAATAATAATAATTACTAATAGTAACCGGATTGGAATAAGGTAAGTGGGCCTATTCTTACAGCCCGAAAGTGAGAAATGCTATTTCCAAATTTGTACAGGTGTTAAGTATACTAGTGTTAGGGCTCGCCATGGTTGAGAATACCAAATTAGATGAATCATATATCTATAAAATAAGTAAATATTAGTTTAATACATTTTAATATTTCTAATAAACATGATAATTATAAATTAAAAAGAAATAATATCTTTGTGTTTCATTTATAAATTAAAATTATTTTGGATCCATCCCTAATTATAATAGAGAAAAATATAAATCCAAACACATGAAACTAAGTGAAAAAGAACTATCCTATATTATTATTATTATTAGCTTTGCTACAAATATAAAATCATATTTCTAAAATATAATACGACAATAAATCTTTATAACATTATTTCTTAAACATCATGAAAATCATGTAATGGAAATATCTGTGGCCAAAGATGGAGCCAATTCACGGTGGATGGGTGTGTAACGGGACGTTTTCTCATGACACGATGTGCGAAGCCTCGCGACACTAGTACCACTCAACTTAAAGCTCTCGACCGCTTAATGTCGAATCATGAAACTCATGCAGCCGTCCCGCACTGCGTAATATTACGGAGTACCACATTATCCGTCCTTATAGTATTTATCTTGTAAGGTCATCTTTATGAATGACCAAGTTGCTTACGTTATTCGTAGGATATATCTTTTACATTTTGACTCCTATACATATAATACATTAGGAGGAGTTCACTAGTACCTTCCGAGATCCAAATGTATGTTTCCTCATATTTAATTCAAGCATGCTTTCTTTAATTCTAGTGTTTGGTCTTGAGTGTGGAGTGACAACCCACATCGGTGTCCCTTCTCGACGTCTCATGGTTACTCGGCTGTCCCTTCGAACTTTAAGCATTCAAACACCTGTATTAATGTCTCAACGTGCTAATGTGAATCCATGACGAGTAATCCAACACTCTGGTCATATCCGTGATCGAATGCCTATAAGAGCGACTCTCAACATAGTCATCTCGAGCATAAAAATTTGCTGCTACTCAAAACAAGCTTGGCTAGGTGCCCATATGCCTAGTCGCCACACGAGGTCTCGTATCCGAGAATGATCCCGTGATAAGTGGTATCAGAGCAGTTCATCCTGCTCGGATCCACGCGACGATGATCCGCTTGTGTCATCGCGATGTGCCCTGGCGTTGGAAAAATGTTTCGCTAAAAAAAATCCACTACGCCCAGGTACACATGTACTATGGTATTTGATCGTGGATACCAATGAGAAATGTTTGGCAAGCTTCCTCGCCGAATGTTCAGTCGTGCCCCGCACAAGTTCCTTATACACCCGTGTCGTGTCAAGGAACGTCCGTCATGCATCATGATAGTGGATTGATCGCCCCGTCTAACCGGGACGGTCATGCGTCATTCACTCGAGCAGATCACCACCTCATATATGTAGTCAACAATCTTGAAGTGTCGCGCTGCATCAAGAAGAGTATCCTCATGCTCCGCTACGGTGGTCTTGCGTTACTCATACCACGAGTTCGCATTACACAACCGCCGTGTAACTTGAGTACCCGTGCCACATTCAGGGACTATCATTGTACACTATCATGACAATTTAGTGCTGCTCGATATTTTGTGACGTCGCATCGCATGATCAGTCATGCAACGTGATGCGCACAACCGCTCCATAGGAGAAGTTGGCTCAAGATTAAGCATCAAGGTTCTTAGTCCCTTTCATCTAAGGTATATCCACTTGTGTTGCACAAGTGATGACTCCGGATTGGACGACGGATCAGTAAGCGAAGTAGGCCCGAGGTAGGAGTCCTCAGCAAGTCCCAAGGAGCAAACATCCCTGGCTCTATGTGACGTTGATGAAGTAGAAGTCAAGGCAAAGAAGGTGGATTCCAAACAAGACATACAAAGTTAAGATTGAAAGTGAAGACACCGAAAAAGCTCGGACAACGATATCAGGGGCGTCGCCGAATTTGGTGGGGGAAAATGTCACGAGGCATTTTCTCGTGACACGATGTATGAAGCCTCGTAGTACTAGTGCAGCTCAACTTAAAGCTCTCGGTCGTAGCACAAGCAGTTGCCCTGCACTGCATAATATTGTGAAGTATTTCTCATTTTGTAATAAGACTCATATACTTACAGTACATTGGGAGGAGTTCATCATATTTAATACAAGCAAGCTTTCTTTAATTCTAGTTTTTGGCCTTGAGCATGGGTGGCAACCCACATCGGTGTCCCTTCTCGGCGTCCTATGTGTCACTCCCTTAAACCCCACTGTCCACGGAGCCAAGAATGTGCCAGCTTGGAACCTTGCTGCACCAAGAATCCAGCAGCCTTCTCGCGGTCCCACACCTTGCACACAGCGAAAACCTCCCAGGATGCACAAAATAAGAGAAGCACTCGGTTGAGGGGAAAATCACGGAACTCTTATTCCAAGAGATGGTTTGATCGGTGCTCCGATCGATGAATACAAGAGTCAGCCAATGGCCTCTTTATATAGTGGCCGACCACCTACATGTTTCCTTGCCACTTATAACGTTCCCTAAATCAAGGTTTCCCATATGATAGCCCTGATTGCAAAAACCTCTATTTGGTGTCCTAATTACATTCCAATAATTCCTAGCCTACTTGCCAAGTCGAACACCCGGGACGATCGTCTCCGTCGATTGCCCTCTTGATCGGCCATGGAAGGGAGGGCTGGTTCGGCCCTATGGAAAGCTAGGGCCGGCTGCCATTGCTTTCCATCTCTCAGTCATCCTAATTAGAAGAGCACTCCTTCCTTTCCTTTGGTCAGGTTTCCTTTGCGAAGCCTATTTGTTTGCAATGGAAAGTAAGTGTCCATGCACCTTACTTTCCATTGGCCATCTTTCCTTCTTGGATATAGCCACAGGGTCCTGAGGTTGCTTTCCTTCTTGAATGTGTGCTGGACTTCTGAAGATGGGCCGGACCCCTTAGGGTTCCAGCCGCCATGCTTGCCACGCTCGCGTGCCACGCCCGACTGCACCCGTGCCCTATCACATTCGCCGTCCGCTGCCAAAGTGGGCATAATGCCAAACCTGGCATTATGCCACTTTTGGCAGGGGTCTTCGTCCCACGATGCCTTCTCGCCTCATCCTCGATCGATGCAACTCCGACTCCTACTGGGAGTAGGAGTCCGACTCGGAGTAGGAGTCCGATTCCAAGTGGGAGTAGGAGTGCGCCTCACCTCCACACTCGCCGCACAACGTCAACTGCCCAGGTGGGCACAATACCAAAGTGAGCATTATGCCAAAGTGGGCAGGGACTCCTCCTATCGCCCCGGCAGCCTCCATGCGCCCGGGCGTGTCCGGGGCGCGCCCCGGCCATGGCCCACTCGGCCCGTCGCGTGCCCCGACGTCGCGCCTAAGTTGGGGGTGACAATCCTACCCCACCAAAGGTGTTGCCACCCTCGGCAACATCGGGTCTTCCTCGTGTCATCATTGTCTGGCTAGACTCGCCCACCTGGCTTTATCTCGTACCCGAAGGTTCCTCTACGCCTTCGTAGTACCTCTTGAGCATGCTCACGTGGAAGACTGGATGAAGTTGTCGTAGCCTGACGGGAAGCTCCACTCGATAGGCCACCTTCCCTATCCTTCTGGTAATGGTGAAAGGGCCTTCGTACATCTTCATCAACTCTTGGTGTAGATGTCGGAGAGCCTTGAACTGTCGCGTTCATAGCTTCACAAGCACCCTGTCCCCTACTTGGAACTCCAAGTGTCTTCACCGCTAGTCTGCAAACTTTTTCATCTTCCTCGTGGATTTGTCCAACAATGCTATGGACTCCTCCACTTGGTCTTGTCATCCTCGGGTGACTTGGTATGTAGCTGGGCACCTCCCAGCGTACATGGCCATAAGTGCGGCCAGAGTCACAAGCTGGCGCCCTGTGACGAGCTCGTTGGTATCCGCTGCACGTCCGCACATACGCTTCCACCAATGTCCAGGTTGTGCCAAGATGGTCAGCCTAGTCCAATCGAGGCAGTCCTCCGCGTCTGTCCTTTGAAGCTCCTTCCCCTCTTTAGCATCAATTGGACTTGGACACCTCATCAAGTCGCACAACTCCTCTACCTTGAAGTCATGTCTTTCGTCCTTCTGGACTTGATCCTAGGAAAAAGGTGAAGAAACACCATGAACCTGCCTCCAAAAGTCGGATGGTGCCCTTCAAGTCCTCGAACATCCTCAGATGTTCCTCCGTCAGTTGCTTCCTTCCTCCTTCAGCGCGTTCGATAGGGATGCGGCCTTGTCACTGATGCACCCACACAAACCAGGAAGTTCCTCGCACTTCCTATCATCAACTTCGGTCGATGGCTCCCTCTTTGGCGCCAACGATCTTGGGACGGCCGCTGCTGGCCTCGGCCGTCCTGCTGCCTACGGTCAAGACCTCAGGGGGAGGGATGACCCAATGTCGGGTCAACCCAAGGACCGCTCCTTGACCTGCACGTCTCCTCGCCCAGAAAATATCCTGCAGCTCCGGAATAGAGCCACCCACTCAGATTCTCTCTACGATAGCCCTTTGACTTGGGTATCTCTTTTGATGATTCTTCATATTCAATCAGCCCGCATGTTTGTGCAGACACTCCCGCAATTGATCTAGCCCGCCACATCCGAAACACTTGTGCATCCTGCGTTGGCGCTTCCTTTCTCTACCATCCTGCTGATCACTAGCTGATCAATATAAGTTTTTATCCCATTTTAGATGCATTTCATCCATATCGAGCCCCTAAATTATCCAACTTTTGGTCAATTATATTTGGAATGCATGGATTGTGATAACTAGTTGATCTTCCTCATTTTATACTTAATTCCATATGCATAGAGGTTCTGAAATGCCAAAATCCATAAATATTTCAATTCTATGTCAAGTTATCATTTTAGGACAAGTTATCACTCTTATATGTCAAGTTATCATTATTTTGAGTGAACTGATTTTCAATGATTTTCTTACCCTAAATCCATTACTATCATGAATGAATCATATTTGGATGGTCATATCTCAACTTGTGCAAAATTTTAAGTCCATTTGAACAAGTTATCATTTTTCCAATGCCAAGTTATCGTTAAAGGGCAAAACAGTTATTTTGGCATGCAAACCTATCAAATCTGCACAAAGGAATTAAGAAACCATTATATTATTGTCTTAAATCATTGCTGTTCAAATTTGATCACATTTGGATAATCACAACCAAAGTTATGACAAGTTATCATTTTTAAGGCAATCAAGTTATCGTTTTAGCACTCAAGTTATCATTCCTATGAAATCTTATTCATATTTGATTTCTGACTTCACTCACTTGCCACCCTAATCCATTTGATGCATTCAATGCTCTGAACCATCCATATTTGATCATTTTCCAAGATTTATGTAAAGTTATCATTCCGGACATTAATAAGTTATCATTTTAACCTTGATTTGTAATTCTGCATAACACTTAATCATACTTGGTGTTTGAGCTGATCATAATGGTTTCCTTTATCCTTATTTGTTCATAAACTATTTGAGGACTTTGATGCTTGGTGTTCTATCTTGTGTAGCAGGGAAAATAAGTTGTAAAAAAGTGGAAAAGTAGGGGGGACCACTGATTTGGTGGTCCAAAAAGGTGCTTTCTGCAGCTGTTTTTGGGACCAGAAGACACATCGCACAATCAAGGCATAGGGAACTATCTGATGCTGATCTAAGGGTGATTAAAGGTCAGATATAAGCTGGAAACCCTGATGGAAGAAGGGGGAGGTCGGCCATTGCAAAGGAGAAGAGATTTGGGGCTGGATTGGAGCTGAAGTGTGGAGGGAGGCTTGCTGATTTCTGCAGAACAGTCCTGATTCCAGGATGGATAACTTCTACTCTTCATTCCATTTTGTATCTATGTTTGTAACTATGAGGAGCTAAATCATATGCCTCCTAGGATAGGGTAGTAGTGTAATACATATTGTGGATGGATTAGGGATAAATTCAAACTTCCTGCACTAATTTCTGAATTCTGAATTTCTAGTTTTACAATTTTGAATCAGAACTGTTATGGATTAGTTCTTGTCATTGGAAGACCCTACTTGTATTTACAACTGAGAAGTTATCATTTGGTCTAATCTTTGTTTAGAAATGAGCAAAGAACACATGCCAAGTTTCTGGATTCTATTTTGATTGAAAATCTGATTTCTGCAGATCTGATTTCTGAACTTTCTGATTTCAGATTTTCCTAAGCTGTTTGAATCTGATTTGTCATTGGGGATTTGATTAATTAAACAACTGAGAAGTTATGATATGTCCCACTCTTGTTCAGAAATGAATTAGGAAGCTTTGACATTTCATGATTCAATTATATAATTACCATGAATATTTCTGATTTGAATGAGTTGCTGAATTCTGTTTTCCTGAATTCAGGAAATCTGATTGTCCATTATTAAGCCCCACTTTAATCCACCATTGAGAGATTGTTTTAAGGCCTTCCCTGAGATTCAGATATGAGACAAGGAGCAATGATAATTTCTGATTTCCTAACTTGTGATTCTATGCATTTTTGTTCCAATTAATTAGTGTGAAGTGTGGATCCCATTTTTATTTGCAACCGAGAGGTTGAATCAAGGTCCTCTTGTAGTTTAGAGATATACCAAGGAACACTAGCACTATTATTGGATAAGTTTCATTCCTGCCAAGCTAATGGAAGTGATTCCATTGTCTTGTGACCATGCCTTGAAGTTATCATTTCAGATTTTATTGAAATTGCCAAAAAATTAGCAAGTTTCTTGAATTGAACCTAATGATAATTTGGTTTTCAGTGAGGATCCTTTTCTAATTCAACTTGGCTAACGATCATATGACAATATATTGTTTAGTTCCGATCAATATAAGTTGTGAAAACAGCCATAATGAAAGTTGAATTGGATTTGACTAAAAAAATGATAACTTGTCCATTTCCATCCATAATTAGATTAGATGAACCCCAACTCCTAGGAGGACCATCCTCATTGATAGTTAAACCCTTTTAGACTCTAGATTAGCATTTACAATTCAGTTTAATTAACTTTGCAGCAATCCACAACAAGTTATCGTTCTGCATTCCTAAAAGAAAAAAAATATGTTTTCAATTTCTTTAAAAAATCTATTTTTGCCACTTTAAATAGGATTAGTCTAAATTATTTTTAGATAGTCTAGGACTTCAAATCACTGTGGATACAACATTTAGGATTACTACAATTGACCTGTGCACTACAGCAAAGAGTGAATTAGGGAGCTGAAACAAAAATTGGAAAAATTGACTTTTGACCCAAAATTCAGCAAGTTATCACTAAACCTCTCAATTTCACTATCACCTGCACCCTGGCCTGCGAAGCCACATAACTTGATGAGTCTGTTCCCTCATTAATTTTGTCACTGTGCACCCCTCCTCGAGATGCACTTCTCGATGGATGAGCGGAGTAGTGCCATCTCAGATTCCATGAGCTCAAACTTGTCGTGGGATCTCTTCTCTACCAGCACCACTTCTTTCGCAAGTGCGACCTTGAACTTCACCTTCAAGGATTTCACCTCGCCCCTACGGCCTTCTTGCCTTAGAATACGAACCTCCAGTTCATCGAGAGCCCTCCGGAACCTATGAAAGTCCTCTCTATCTTCCATGCCTTGCACCGGATCCTCCTCTCGACCCTGTCACAGACGCTTCCATTTCCTTCCATCCTGGGTGTTATACTTCAAACTGTGAGAGGCTACTGAGCTTGAAGAATCAGGCTCATCTTGGAACATCTGACTCCTCTGGATGTTCTCCTCGATGTGGGAGCGTTGTCATATGATTTCCTCCTCCATGAGCATCATACGGTTATAGACTTTCTTCTCCGACTTTGCCACTGCTCTGGTGAGGCGCCCTTGAACTTCACTTCGCCGGAGCACACCATCGAAATAAAGCTTTCGAGTCTCAGCACTCAAACTTGCAGATCATCCACGGTCTTTCGATATTCTCGAGAGACCTTCTCTTCGGCCAAATCTTGTGCTGAGTCTGCAAAACTCTCCTCCACTGATATGGTCGCCAATGTGTGTGACTTGGGTAGAGCTCTAGTCATTGGCACCTCATGTTTTTCTCCCTGGAAAACCAACTGAATACCGTCTTGAGTCAGCGTTACCTCCTCGAAGATGTCGATGAAGTCCATGCCTAGAACAAAGTGGTGGTTGTCCAGCTCAACGACCGTCAAGTTGAGGGTGCCCTCCCAGGTTCTGATGCTCACCGAAACTTCTCTAGCTGCTCCAAAGATTGGCTGGGATGCTGCATTAACCGTCTTCATGAGTCCGGGCTCCTTAGTGTACAGAACACCAAGGCGCGTCGCCTCCTGCACCACAAGAAAATTGTGTGTCACCCCTGTATCAACCAGGGCTGAGGTGGTGTGGCCATTCACCATGACTTTTGCAAACACAAGGCCCTACGTGGCCTTCTTCGTCCCATTGGTCGAAAGTGTCATTGTTGTGGCCGTTAAGGCCATGATGGACCCAATATGGGTGGCCCCTTCTTCTTCATCTGAGGTCGCGGCCATGGCCACCAAGCCCGCCTTCTTGTCACACTCCCTCGTGTAGTGCGACCCTTCGCAGACATAGCATTAGACAGTCTTCTTGCCGTTGTCCTTGGAAGAAGTTGCCACCTTCTTATCTCCCTTTCTATTGTCACTTTTCTTTGCGGCTTGGCATCCCTTCTCGTCCGCCTTGCCATTCTCCTTAGCCTTCTCGCTAAGGTCGCGATTGGCCATATACTCTACCAGAGCTTCGGCTGCAACCAATGCTTCCTTCATGGTTATCGCTTTCTGCCGCCTGAGTTCTTGCACTGCCCAAGGCTTCAACCCTAGCAAGAAGAAGAAGAGCCATGTCGACTCCTCGATCACGCCCGGCATCTCCAGCATGATCGACATGAATCGCTCGATGTATTCCTTCACCGAGCCGGTTTGACGTCGCGCCATCAGCTTCGTGATGGCAACTTCCTGGGCGTTACCGGGGTAAAACTGCCTCTTCAGTTCTTTGGTAAAATCCTCTCACGTGTTGACGACCACCGTAGCCTTCGCGCTTTCATCCACCATTGAAGCGTGCCATCCGCTAGGTACCGAACAACCATGGCGATCTGGTCCTTCTCGACCATGATCTTGTTGGTCTTGAAGCCCTTCTCCAAGAACCAAAGGAAGTCATCAATGGTCGTCACTTACGGACGCCGTCGTACTTCCGAGGTTCGGGCCCTGTGAACTTTGGGGCAGACGCGCGTACCGTCAATCCTCCTCTATTGAGGAATTGTCATTTCAGGAGAAGGATGTCGGCTTCCATTGTCGTCACCTTCATGTCCATGGCTGCCTCCATGGCCTGAAGTTGCTCCTGCATGTCCTTCAACACGGCTGCTCCTTCGTCGAGCGCCTGGCCGTGCTGCCCTACCATGGCATCCAAGGCTAGGACCGCCGCGTCCGTGTCTTGGAGCCTTTGGCCCAGTTGGTCGACTTGCCTCTCCAAGGTGCTCGGCGGCTCCTTGGACTTCCCGTGAGTCGACCTCCATTGTTGTTCTCCCTCTGTCTCGCCAGCATGGAGATCGCCGCCTTGGGTGGATGCATCCCGAGCACCTTGACTGCCACCTGCGGCTGAATCACGTGCACCCTGGCTGCCGCCTCCTGTGGTGGCCTCTACTTCAGCGGTGCGGCTTCTAGTTGAAGGACCCTCTCCTTCTCTTGTCATTGTGCAGAATCTTCGCTCTGATACCACGTTGTTAGAGCGAGTTTGGCTCTGATATCACGTTGTCACGCCCTTAAACCCCACTGTCCATGGAGCCAAGGATGTGCCGGCCTGGAACCTTGCTGCGCCAAGAATCCAACAGCCTTCTCACGGTCGTCCGTCCCTGAACTCGGTCGCACGACCTGCACACAATGAAAACCTCCCAGGATGCACAAGATAAGAGAAGCACTCGGTTGAGGGGAAAAGCACAGAACTCTTATTCCAAGAGATGGTTTGATCGATGCTCCGATCGATGAATACAAGAGTCAGCCAATGGCCTCCTTATATAGTGGTCAGCAACCTACATGTTTCCTTTTCACTTATAACGTTCCCTAAATCAAGGTTTCCTACATGATAGCCCTGACTGCAAGAACCCTATTGGGTGTCCTAATTACATTCCAATAATTCCTAGCCTACATTCCAATAATTCAAATTGTTTCACTTGAATTTTGCTAAGATGCGAGAATAAAACTCATAACTTAAAAAATAGATTGATATTGAAATAGTTTTTACTATATTATATACTGTATAAATTAATATGGAGCAAATTTTGGTTTTGCTACTATTTGTAGTCTCACGTGTTAAAAAAATAATGGATATATTAATGATATGCAATAAGAAGTAAATAAACAAATGCACAATAATATAAAAAATTAAATTAAATTTTCTTTACTTTTGGACATAATTATTTTAATTAATTAATATTCCAACTTTTAAACTGATGTCTATTTTAAAGTTAATAATTGAACTTAAAAATTTAAGGATATATATATTTTTAAAGAATTTGCAAAGAAAATCGTGACATGAGATTAATACGGAAATGTATAAAATTTAAGAATTGGCCATGATATTGCTCAACAAAACATTTTGAATCAATAAGTTGAAAAAAAAACCTTTTGGCTGAGCCAGTTTCTTCTTTTCTTTTTATCCAACCATGCATATTTATGTGTGTACACACACACATATATATGTATATGTATATGTATGTATATTTATATGTATAGAATTTGACAATCTTTTCACGTGGTAGTAGCATGAGAACTATGTCTACCCATACAAACTTTTGTCGTTTTTGCAAACTTCTATTATATGTGTGAATCACGTAGTACCTATTAGTATGAAATTAGCCTTTTGTTGGAGCAAATTTTTATTGTTCATATAATTATATTTTGATGATACAAACCTCAAAAGAATAGAGTTATATTTAAAATGTCAAAAAAAGTTTAAGTAGAAATGAGTTATTTCATGCACTAAAGTTTCGATTAATATTTCTCTATGTTCCGATGAGATTTACATTAAGAGGTGAATATAAAAGTTATAGATAGCTTTCTTATCTTTGTAGAGAACTAAGGGATCATCTCATTTGGACAACCATTAAAAAAACTATGTTTAAACAAGTGAAGCTCGAAAAGTTATAGATATTTTTATGTACTAAACTTGCACTAATATTTGAGTATCCTATCATTAGATTTGGATAAAGAGATTATATAAAAGTTATAAATAATTCTATTATATTTTCATATAATTAAAAATCACCTTATTTGAACAACCGTATAAAAAGTTATGCCAAAAAAATGAAGGTCGACAAGTTCTATTTGAAGTTGATATTTTTATGTGCTGAACTTGTATTTAATATTTGATTATTTTATCAATAGATTGGGATAAAAGGTGAACATGAAAGTTGTAAATTTTGTTAGCTTTTCATAAAATAAAATATCATCTCATTTGGATACTGATATGAAAAGTTATATATAAATGAGTAAATGTTTAAAATGTTTTATTTGAAATGGACAACTTTGTGTACTGAACTTTGAATTAATATTTGACTACGATATCATTAAATTTTGGACGAATACCAAAGTTGTAGATAATTATGTTATGTTTCCATAGAATAAAAAAATATCTCATTGGGATACTTTTATGAAAGTTATGTGTAAAAGAGTAAAGATCTAAAATGTTTCATTTGAAATAGACAACTTTGTGTACTGAACTTTGAATTAATATTTGATGATGATATCATTAGATTATGTATGAATGATGAATATCAAAGTTGTAGAGAATGATATTATCTTTCCATAGAATAAAAAATCATCTCACTTGAATACTTGTATGAAAAGTTATTTATAAAAGGGTAAAAGTCTAAAAAGTTTAATTTGAAATTGACAACTTTATGCACTAAACTTTAATTGAATATTTGACTGTGATCTCATTGGAGTTTGGATGAATGATGAATATCAAAGTTGTAAAGAATTATGTTATCTTTCCATAGAATAAAATATTGTTTTATTTGGATGACAGTGAAAAATGTTATATATAAAAGAGTGTAGATCTATTAGGCTGTCGATGACAAAACAAATGAAAAAGTCTTTTGGTCGACCGTTGAAGATAAAAACGGACGCCTGAAAATGTTGGCGTAGTGACCGCAAATGTTCGAGACTTCAGAATTTTTGTAAACGGTCATCCGAAACTCAAACGGGCGCCCAAAAGTTATTTATAACGACTATATTTCAACGGCTAATTTCAAAATGGACGCTCGTTTTAGTGCAGAAAAGTACATAATAGTTAGTTTTGAATACCAACGACTAGAGAAAGATTGAAGACTATAAAAGGAGTCCAAAATATATCAATAAGACCAAGACTTCCTAGAAAAAATAGGTACATACGTGTTCATCCAAGAAGTCATCTTGATCTTAAAATTGTAAATCTCTTGTTTCTTTCTCTTTTACTCTTTGTGCGAAGTTCAAAATTATAAAAGAGAGATTATGGAGTGTTTTGTGATATTATAATAATTTTTAGCTCCTTAGTGAAAAGAGGCTGTGTTTTACCTCTTGAGCGAAGAAAAGACAAGTGAAAGCTTACGAGTGAAAGAGGTGTGCCTTACCTCTTGAAAAGGAAAAAAAGAAAAGAGTTGTAAAGGGATTATTCCTTGCCCCATTTGAAACAAAGGAAGAGTTGGTGGAATCTCCGGCGACCTCGAGGTCAAAAAATCAAAGCGAGGACGTAAGCCAAGGTGCGGCCGAACATCGTCAACAAACCACCGATGTACATCTTCTGTTTAGCTTTTTTCTCTCCCACTCCTTCCTACTTTATTATGCATGTGATATGATTGCTATTGTGTTGGTTTAAACATTAACAAATCAATTTTAATCTTCTGCGATGATTTTTATGAAATCGGTATTTTCATTTTAAACATCAATTCACCCCCTCTTAGTGCCTTGTGATCCTACAACCTTGTGCTCCATATAAGGAAATTGACATCTTTTTGTAACATTCTTAATTTCCCTACTTGACCATATTAGCCTCAAAAGCAATGAAATCTAGGGGGCAAAGTAGTCTTTATAATTTTTAAGCAAAAGTAGACCAAATGACCCTAAAAGCATGGTTAGTTGGAGGGTGAATCTGTCCTTTGGTAAAAGGGTGCAAAAATTAACCCTAAAACCCCCAAACCCCATTGTTCTTCCACATTTCTTCTCTCAACTCGGCTGACACATTCCTCAAGAGCTCAAGAGGGTTTTCATGGTGAATAGGTGCTGGAGAGGAGCTGAGGGGTCCAGGAACAGAAGGGAAGCTTGACTGGAGGCAAGGGAAGGTTAGAAGGAGAGGAACATCCCTAGAAACGTTTAGGGATTAAGGTATGTAATGGGTGACCCACACATGTCTCGTTCTAATCATTCTTGGAATGAGAACATTCTTGAGCTCTTCGTAATGGTTTTGATTCGTTTCATAATGATTTTTGTCATTCTATTTGAGATTTCGAGCACATATGTTTTATATGGAGGAATGCTTCGTTTCCTTGGATTCATCACTGTTTTATCGACATTTAAATGTGATATTGTAGGTAACCTAAGAATGATTGGACAAAGGATTGTGTTTGTAAACGATGGGTTGCAATGGTCTTTTTTGTGTTTTTTCGATATAATCGATCGACCAGTTGTATAAATTGATCGACCGTTCATGACTTTTTCCATTGTGTGATCACTACTATTATAATTGGATGAAGTATCGATCGACTGACTGGGCGACCGACTATGAGATTGGAACGCTTCTGTTTAAATCGATCAACCGGTCCAAGAGCGATCGATCGATCTTGGAGTGGTCACATAAGTGAGTGCTACTATCCAAATCAGATGAGGCACCGGATCGACCAAATGGTAGACTGACTGCATTAGATGAACGGTCCAAAAATGGTCGACCGATCTAATAGGTAAAACAACGGCCGATAGCCACTGTTCTGTTCAGTCGTGCGACCTACCGACCGAAAATCAATGTTTTGAAAATTGAACACAATATCTCTTTTAATTATCAATTGTTAGTTGATATCATGCTATTTCATACTATGTTTAATACGACTATTGATAGGATGTTCATATTATTGCTTGACTCACATAGAAGTTGAATTGCATGTTAAGTCGTAAAGTTAAAATGAACATTTGTATTGAAATGACATGTGATGTTAAATATAATACTTGGTCCTTATTGAATGGATATATGTATGTAAATGAAAATGATACGACTTTGGGTATCAAGCTTGGCCAGCCTATAGGCGCAATGACAACCAATTACCTCATCGTATTGGTAAAGGTTGACTAATGATTGATTGATAACCTAATTATGAAAATAGGTTAAGTGGCGATAATGTTATAAACGAGCATTTCAAAGAGTAAATGCAATGGAATGTTCTTGGCCACTATGGATATGGATATTGGGCATTAAATGATATTAATGCAATGGATTTATGGAATTGGAATATGAATTGAGAATTGACTTACATGATCTATTTTGAAATCTTATTTGTGCATCGATTATCGTTTTAATCTAAATGCTTCATGGTTTATTGAATTGCTTCTTTTATGGCCCTTCATACAATTAATGGGAGGTGGACCTTCCCTGCATCCGTGTTCGTGTAGGAATGGAAGAATAGGTTGAAGTCGGTAGAGAGCTCACGATGGTAGTTAGCACATGGTGTCGGCCTTATGATATTTATGAGTCATGTTATGAGTTGACCTATGGGCTTTTTTTATGGATTATATTGTAGTTGGACTTATTTGTAAACTTTGTATCTTTTATGTATTTGGGCTATCCACCATAACATACGTGGGTTTAGTGTCACATGGTCCATTATGTTATGTTTTCAAGTAGAATAGATTTTATTTCTTTTTGTTTTCATTGCATATTATTGTCATTTTTTTGTTGATTTGGGTCAATCATTGCATTGTCCACCATGTAACGCGCTCTAGGACCCACTCGTTTTTACCTCTCTACTGATTACCATCCAATGTATATATGATATCATAAATATCATTTTTTACTTATAAAATGAAAAAAGAAATCAAATGAAAAATTGCAAGATATTATTATTGACTAATTACTTATGAATATAAAAAACACAAAAAATCTAAAAGAGAAAGTCATTTATCCTTATCCAAATAAAATAAAACAAATGTTGGGCATGCAAATAAATTATATAAAAAATTACTTCAAGAGTCCATGAAACCAATCCCCTATATATTTTATATTACAATTCCGACGTAGTTTTAAAGAAAATATTTTATAGAGAAAAGAGTATGATCGAATATGGTCCTAAAAAAGTATAAATTAGTAATTATTTATTTACTTCTTTATACATATAAATTTAATAGGAATTATTTTTTTTTACTTTTCAATAAGTAAGTATCCATGGCCATAAAAGATATGAAGCAAATCTAGATTGTAACTATGAACAAATTAGCAATGACAAAGATATTTTAAAAAAAAAATAAAATTAACAAAAGCAAAAATATTGTTTAACTTTGTAATATAATTTCACCTTATAAGAACTATCTCCACATGATATTGGTTAGTTGCCGCAATTGGACCATGCTCTGGCTGCATCTTAAATCAATTAACATCACTAATATTGTTTTCATCCTTGAAGAAATAAGTAAAAAAAAAAACAGCACATAAATTTGTTTATTTAAAGAATGAAGTTTATGAATATAATATTATTTGAAGATCGTGTTAAGATATATATATATATATATATATATATATATATATATATATAGAGAGAGAGAGAGAGAGAGAGAGTAAATTCATGTCACCACACATGCATGCATATATAAATGTCTGATATGAGAAAATATAAAACTCATACATGCACGAAGCATAAAAGTAGAGATCAATTGAGAACCTTCATATGCATGATAAAAATCATCTCCACGCGCAGTGACTGCGAAACATTTATAGGCATTCTACAGTAAGAAAACCGTATGAGAGGCCATTATAGTCTTACAATTAAGTGGGCAACCATCTAATTGGCGTGTGTGAGATTTAGTCTCAAAAGATAATGCCTAAAATTAGATTTAGTTAGTTAATTTAGAAATTAAATTTACTTTAAGAATTATCTATTTTTATAAATTAAAATAGATTAAAAAATTTATCTTTAAAATCCATTAACTTCCAAATATGCCAAATGCCATGATATAAATGTGTTTACTTTTTTATTCTTAATCAATGAAATAAAGTTTGATTTCAAGTTGGTCTCGATTGCTAATGAACCATGCAAATTATTAACTAATCATTAATTTAAATATTATAATTGATTAATTAAATCTTATATTTATATAAAGCTGATACTCAAATGTCAGTTTCAAATTCCTCTCCTCCTTCCAATGTCCTTTATCTTTTTTTCTTGAATTTTTGAACCTGTCATTTTCTTTCTTTCAAAGTAGAACACGTTACAATTACAACTGACAGATGCAATAAATGAATCTATTGCTCTCATCGTAACTGAATGAAACTGACGACTCTTCATATCACAGACCCATCATCGCAGAATCGTGCTTCTTTAGGAATTTATTTGTATGGGTTCTTCAAAACCTAACCCACCCTCCTCCTCTGCCTCGAAACTGTTTCAGAAGAAATCTCCTCTTCGCTTTTGCTTGTGGCGTCATCTCGCGGCGCGGCGGCGGATGGTTAGTCGATTAAAGACGGTACCCTTTGTTTTCCATATCTGAAATCACCACACCTTCTGCCGCCGTCGGCACGGGGGACGACGTCACCAACGGCATCAGGCCCCGCTTCCCGCCCTTCCCGCACCAAAGACTCCACTCCCATTCTAAAAGCGATATGAGGTTGGCAGTGGCCAGTGGATGCATGAGTACTCTCCAGGCCGCCAGATCTTCTTCGACAGTTCATAAACTGCCATGTCTCCTGAAGGCAGTTTTATCACTACTGTTGCGAGCCGCAGCGGTAGTGAGTTTCTTCTTAAGGCCATGCACTGTGCACTGCTGATGGAAATGGAGGCTGAGAATGGGAGCGAGGATAACATACATTTAAGTACAAATGTCCAGCTCCACCTTGCATGTGCTGTAAGCCTGTAAAGTGTAAACACAATTTTTTTAGTTCATTGGTCGTCCAAATGTTTATCTAAGTTCTAATTGGTTGTTTATGTGCTTGCAGTGCACAGCTGTTCGCAATAAATGCCTAAAGTTATGTGACCAAATGGATGATCGGATGACTGAAGACTATGCTTGTAACTACCAGTTTTATTGGTGTCGGTTGGAATCTTGTAATTCCTACCGATTTCAGAACCATTACTCTGATTCATGTGCACTGTGAACTGTGGTAGCTTTTAAATGCTCATAAGTCATAATTTTTTCTTCATGCATATGCATTGTGTGCTGTTTATCTCTTTTCTGTAAGGTGAATGTCAATGTTGATGTGGTTTCTTTCAGCTATCCTTGCTCAAAGAATGAAGAGGTATTCATGAACATTCGTCGCGATGGAAGAAAAAGAATATAGTTATCATCAAAACTGTGCCTGATGCCACCCCTATTAAAATGAGGTAGAGAAATATCCTCTTTAGCTTATGGTGTCATTCAGATAAATTGTGTTTTTTAAATTTTATTATTCTCACTTTCTCTATGAATTAGTATTGATTAATACCAATACAGGAATTAAGTATGTCTTTTCCTCTCCAAAGTCCAAAGTCCCGTCAATTTCACATTTATCCATTTTTGCAATCAAGTATGTCTTTTCCTCTCCAAAGTCCCATAGGTTTCACATTATCCCGCTTAACACATATCAATTCTTATATTAAATAAATAATCCTTTTTAAATATTTAAAAAAGAAAAGGTGAGAATATATATATATATATATACATAGAGAGAGAGAGAGAGAAACTGAGACTTTAAAAAAAATAATCTTCGTTTATACTTATATTTTTTTCATTTATTTTCTTTCTAAATTTGTAATAATTTATTAACCGTTTAGAATTATTAACAGTTTAAAATTAGTGACTCATTTAATGTCTCATAAATTCATAGTTGTCAAGGTTTGACCCTTTTAAATTACCATGCTAATTAGGAATGCTTTTTACTCATTATATTTTTATGTCTTATGGGATTCTCACAATCAGGTGAAAAGCGTTACATAACATTAACACTTACTTTCCCATTTTTCAATTAAGACGTTAACTTAGATATCATGCCACTTGACACATATCAATTATTATATGCATTAACACTTTCTTTCCCGTTCTTTTTAAATATATATTGGTGATATGTTTTTTTTAGTATTCTTTTATATCTATAATACTTTTTCCAATTCTATTTGCCGTAAAGGACGCGATGGCGGCCCTGTACGAGGGCTTCGACGTGAGTACGTCAGAGCCAGGGGGGACGGACGCCGGCCTATGACCCATGCTAGAGTACATCCTCGACATGGAGGGGTGCTTTGCCAAGTACGAGGACGAGCTGCTGGCCGTGCATCGCTCCCTGGAGCAGGTGCTCGAGACGATGAAGAGCCGCGTCGAGTTCACCGACCAGATCACGGAGGAGATGGCCCGTCTCTCAGCTTGGCCTGCAGACATATAAGGTAATGTTCTTGATTTTTGACATTTTAAATTATTTTGTTTTATATATATATATATATATATATATATAAATTGATAAGTGCATATAAAATGTAAAGTTTTATTTACATGAAAGTAATTTTTAATTTTTTCTTAATTAAATCAATAAATATAGACACTATACATGCTGTTGATATTAAAATAACGTCCTATATAGTACTTTGCATTTATAGTTTCAGCGATAAAAAAATTACATTAGATCTTATAAAAAATGAAGGTTCCATAGCCCTCATTTATCTTTTTTTTTTAAGAATTCAATGACCTTTACATAATTAAAGACATAACTCTTCCACTTCTTTCTATTTTTTTTCTTTATTTCTTATA
The DNA here is from genome assembly GCA_030549335.1 of Pontederia crassipes. Taxonomy (NCBI): domain Eukaryota; kingdom Viridiplantae; phylum Streptophyta; class Magnoliopsida; order Commelinales; family Pontederiaceae; genus Pontederia; species Pontederia crassipes. Next base: position 51,329,581 of record CM060191.1, on the reverse strand, counting down.
TCTGTCTATTATTCATTTTTTTACATTTTTTTCAACAAAGGAACTGACAATTAAAAAATAGCAACAAATCATTGAAGGACATTAAGTACATATTTGAACCTACCATTTTTCATGTTCTAATTTTGTTGTTCATAAATCATATCATAATATTTTTATATTTCATAAAATGTTTATTTAAAAATTGCATGCTTCATAACATATTCGTAGACATAGTTATGTGAAAGTGCCATCTTATGTTAGTATTCACTCTATATGTTTGTCTGTTGTTTAAATTATATTTCCATTATACAAATTAAAATGTACCATTTCATAAATAAATGCAATAATTCATCAATGAAATCATTCTATAATATAACCTAATGGTTGCATTTATTCATTCATATTAATTTATATCTAGATTTTTATATCCCATAACATCTAAAAGAATTAAAATATAAATAATATATATCAATATTTCATAAAGGCATTTATGCTTTATAACATTTTTTAAAATTATTCAAGTTGTCTTCTCTGTTCATTGTTCTTTCAAACTTTATTTTCGATTATTGAATTTTTTTCATAATGCTGATGATGATGATGATGCTGATGATGATGATGCAATGGTCCATTGATAATGGATATTAAATTTATAGTTTTGAAAATGAAGTATTCCATATCAACTAGGATATATTTTGGATTTGATAATTTTTTAAATGTATAATGCTTATTGTACGGGGAAGTATTGCTTATTGTATAACAAACTTTTATTTTTACGGTGTGGGTCCATTGATTTTCCAAGTGTGATATAAAGTATAATGCAAAAATTAAATTGTATACTCTTTTATCCTTAATGTATATATAATTTTATAAACTATTTCCTAATTGCGCGAAGCGCAAAAAAGTTACCTAGTTATTAATATATAGTTAGTTATGCTTTAGGACACGTGGAGCCTTTGCTTTGCTAAATGTTATTCCCTCCATGCTTATTGTCATCGTTTTAATATTATAAATTAACTAATTCATAGTTAATTAATTTTAAATTGCTAGAGTGCGGTTACTAATTAACCATTCAAATTGGCAACTAAAATTGATTAAGAAAATATGATAAATTAATTCATATAATTCATCTACTGTTCAAATAAAATTATATAATTACTATCATCTTGTAAATTATTATTTTACTTCATTTATAGATGGATAAATTTCTTAATGATTACTTAATTGTCCAATGATATCTTGTAACTAACTCTAAAAGTTAATTATTAAAAATAATTATCATATGAGATAATAATTTGTTAAACATTTTTAAATTATTATGTTTTTTCAACACGTAGACTCATGAAAAATTTGAAGAAATCAGAATTATAAAATTCTGTTTGGATCATGTCAAACCATTAAGAAACTTGAAAATATAAATACTATAACTTACAAGTGTCCATCGCGAATGATCGGTGAAGAACTACTTGACGAAATGGACTTCCAAAACAACACCAAAAACTATTCTTCTCTTCCAAGATGGGGAAAGCATAAGAAGAAGACAACCTTTCATTCAATGTTTCAAGAGGTGTGTTTTGGGGACCATGACCATCTATTTATAATAAGAATCTTTTCATGTTATTTGAATTTCTACCCATAATAGAAATTCTAATGCACCATTTGATCTCTTCACATTATATTCCATATCATAACATATTAATTACTATGCCCAATATATTGATCACTTTTATTTGGGTCTTAATTTATTTTGACAATATATTAATTGTATAATTCACTTTCATATTAAACCCAATATTGGATATGATCCAACAATCTCCCACTTGGGTTATATATGAAACCATATAATTATACAACATAAGTACCAAAGTGAGCTCAGCTTTATTGTCAAAAAACACAATCCAAAGAAACAATTTCATTCATCGATATATCAATATAGGATCAAAGTAGTATTTGTCGCAATCACCGCAACTTAACTTGACAATGGTCACATATATCAATATGATCAATGATAAGATCATGATATGGATGTGAAGCATGAAAGTTACATGCAATGTGATCATACATGTCTACTTTCAACTGGTCCACATAACTTGAGTTCAAACTTAAATAAAAGAGTGAACATAAAAGAAAATTAAATTGTATATATGCTGAAAGTAACAAAACAAAATGTCCACAACATGAACATTTATAATTACAAACTCCCACTGAAACCAAACATCCTGAATCAAAATGATACCCATACTAACGGTGTGCTCGAGAAACACCTTGGGTGGCAATCCTTTTGTAAGCGGATCCGCAATCATAGAGTTTGTCCCTATATGTTCAACAGACAATAACTTTTTCCTCACTCTTTCTTTAACAACAAGAAACTTGATATTAATGTGTCAGAATTTTGACGAGCTCTTGTTGTTATTGGAATATGCAACTACCGACTTATTGTCACAAAATAATTTCAATGGTCTTTCAATACCATCTATTATACGCAGTCCCTTGACAAAATTTTGCAGTCAAATTCCATGATTAGATGCCTCATAACATGCAATAAATTCTGCTTCCATGGTGGAAATGCAATAGTGTCTTGTTTAACACTCTTCCATGATATAGCACCCCAGCAAGCAAGCAGATGTAGCTTGATGTGGACTTCATTCTATCTTGGCATCCAGCAAAATCGGAGTTTGAATATCCAACGATCTCAAACTTATCAGTTCTCCGATATATCAACATGTGGTCTTTTGTCCTCTATAAATACCGCAAGATCCTTTTGATTGCTTTCCAGTGATCCATTCCTGGTTTAGTTAGATATCTGCCTAATACCCTAGTAATGTACGCAATATCCGGACGCGTACAAATTTGAGCATACATAAGACTTCCTACTGCTGATGCATAAGGAATCTTCTGCATTTCTAATTTTCTAAAATCATTCTTAGGACACTGTTCGAGACTAAACTTGTCTCCTTTAGATATAGGGGTACTTCCTGGTTTCCAATCTTCCATACCATATCTCTTTAGAATTTTCTCGATATAGGATTTTCGAGATAATCCTAGAATACCTCGAGCACGATCTCGATATATTTGGATTCCCAACACAAAAGATGCATCACCAAGATCTTTCATCTCAAAATGTCTTACTAAAAAAGTCTTGGTTTCATGCAATAATCTTGTATCATTTGTGGCAAGTAATATGTCATCCACATATAAAATCAAGAAAATATGCTTACTCCCACAGAATTTATGATATACACAATTATCTGCTAAGTTCATCTCAAAACCAAATGTGATAACAACTTCATGAAATTTGTGATACCATTGTCGAGACGCCTGCTTAAGTCCATAGATGATTTCTTTAATTTGCAAACCATAGACTTTGCATTACTAGATACAAAATATTCTGGTTGCACTATATAAATCATTTCATCAATGTCACCATTAAGAAATGTTGTCTTTACATCCATCTGATGTAACTCAAGATCAAAATGAGCCACTAATTCCATTATAATTCTTAAAGAGTCCTTCGATGAAATTAGAGAGAAGGTCTCTTAATAATCGATGCCTTCCTTTTGTGTAAAGCCTTGTGCGACAAGTCTCACCTTATATATTTCTACATTGCCCTTTGAATCCCTTTTAGTTTTAAATAACCATTTAGAATCAATGGGTTTCACACCTTCGGGCAATGGGACGAGATTCCAAACTTTATTGTCATACATGGATTTCATTTCCTCATCCATGGAATCAATCCACTTTTGAGAATTAGAACTTTCCAAAGCTTGACGGAGGTTAAATGGATCATCCTCCATTATACCAATATCAAACTCATGTTCTTGGAGATACACAATGTAATCATGTGGCCCTACATTTCTCCTCTCTCTAGTGGATATTCTTAATGACAATTGTTCTTGATGTTGTAGAGTTTGTTCCTCTGAAATAACATTCAATATAGAAGATTGTGCAACATTATCTTGATTAGTGACATTCTCATTATCAGAAATAAATTCTTGAGTAATGTCAATAGGAATCTCAATTGATTCCTCTCAAAGATAATGTTCCTAATATTATCTCCACCCTCAAACTCAACATCATCAAAGAACTGATCATTTTCCGTCTCAAAAATTAATTTGCTTGTGGGATCATAAAACTTATACCCCTTGGACCTTTCGGAATATCCAACAAAATAGCAACTGATTGTCTTAGAGTCCAATTTTCTCTCATTTGGCCTATAAGGCCTAACCTCAGTTGGACATCCCCATATATGAAAATGATTTAAACTAGGCTTTTTACTAGTCCAAATCTCATATGGACTCTTTATTGTTGCTTTTGTTGGAACTCTGTTCAAAATGTATGTTGTAGTCTTAAGTGCTTCTCCCCAGAGTGATTTTGGTAAGGTAGAATGACAAATCATGCTCCTCACCATATCTTTAAGTGTTCTATTTCATCTTTCAGCTATACCATTCATGCTAGGCAAACCTGGCATGGTATATTGTGAGACGATACCTTGTTCCTTTAGGAATTTAGCAAAAGGCACTGGACGTTGTTCTCCTGAACCATCATATCGACCATAGTATTCACCATCACGATCTGATCTGACAGTTTTAATCCTTTTGCCAAGTTGATTCTCAACTTCAGCTTTAAAATTTTTGAACACGTCTAGTGACTGTGACTTTCATGAATAAGATATAGATAGTCATATCTAGAATAGTCATCTATGAAACTTATAAAATATCGTTGACCATTCTATGCAACTGAAGAAAATGGTCCACAAATATCTGTATGTATAAGTTCCAAAAGATCTGTAGTCTTGTTGGCTCCTAATCCCTTTTTATTGGTTTGTTTCCCTTTGATACAATCAACACAAATGTTGAATGCTGAAAAATCTAAAGGATTGAGAATTTCATTTGATACAAGTTTTTCTATTCTCCTTTTGGAGATGTGACCCAATCTCTTGTGCCATAGCGTAGCTGAAGCCTCATTAGTTAACTTTCTCTTAATGCCTCGAGTAGTACGCAGAGTTTCATGATATGAAGCAATATAATCAAGTAAGTAAAGATTATCACAATAAAATAAAAGAACCAGAACCAATTATTTTTGAATCATGAAACAAATTGAATTTTTCATTTCCAAATGAACAAGAATAACCAAATTTGTCCAAAAAAAAATAGAAATTAAACTTCATCTAAAAGATGGTACAACAAAAGTTTCATGTAAATCCAAATATGTTCCAGACTTTAACAATAATCTAAACTTTCCAATTGCTTCAACTTCAATCTTCTTGCCATCACCGACATAGATGTATCTTTCACCATAATTTGGCTTTCAGTAATTCAGGTAACTCTGCATAGACACACTTATATGAGTTGTTGCACCGGAATCTAACAACCATGTGTGTCTAGGTACTGAAGCTAAATTAACCTCAGAACAAATCAAATTAAGAAATGTACCTTTCTTTACACGCCAAGAATGATAATTGATACATTCCTTCTTTTGATGACCTGTTGCACCACAGAAGAAGCATCCATTGTTATTTTATTCTTTATGTTACTTCTTTTGTGGTGCTGCACCTGCAACATCTTTCTGAACTTTCCTTTTGAGTCCATTTTTCTTTTCTTTATAAGTGGTAGCCAAATGAGCACTTTCTGTCTTTTCAATTGCTTCAATCTTTCCTCCTCCTGAACACAGTGTGAGATGAGCTCATTTAATGAACAAGAGTCCTTTTGACAATTATAGTTCACCTTAAACTGACCAAATTGTACAGGAAGGGATAAAAGAACTAGATGCACAAACAAGTCTTCAGATAAATCCAACTTGAGTGCTTTTAATTTTGAAGCAATATGAGACATCTCCCTGATATACTGCCTAATATTTCTTTTGCCCTGATACTTCATTGAGATTAAATTTGCTAAGAGTGTACTAGTTTTTGCCTTTTCATTCTTAGCAAATCTTTTCTCAAGGGCCTCAATAAAATCTTTGGCTGTATCCACATCTTCTGACATAGTGCACCTGAATGCTTTTGGAATGGCACGCTTAATTATCATTAGACTTATGCGATTGGATCGCTCCCACTTTTCCATCTCCCTCCTTTGATCAGAGGTACTCACATCAGTAATTTCTGTGAGTTTTGTGATCCTCAAAGCATAGTCCAAATCCATGACTCCAAGAGTAATATTAATACTCTCCCGTCATACTTTAAAATTTGTGCCATTTAACATTGGAATGGAGTTGATGCTCACATTGGTATTAGTAACAAATGAAGAAACTGAACAGAGAACAAAATAAATATAAGTACAACATTAAACAATAACAAAATATAAATATGGACAAACCCCATCAAAAGATATAGATACAACATTAATATTTAGTCTTTGGACAGAAATATTAACTTGCAAGTTATATCTTAATCATGGTAATAATAAAAAAATGATAATAAAATAACATGACAAATAATAAAATTTCCTTTGGTCCAATTTATTACTTACATGTAACACCAAACAATTATCACAAATATTGCCCCAATTCTATATGTTACATTTTCAAATATTAAGTTTAAATAATCCATTTCGTTCTTACCGGCAGGGTTCGAGAGTGGTTTCAAATATTCTTCGCATCCATCTTCGGCCTTGTGTTACCCGCGGGACTGAGTTAGTGGTCGAGTCATTTTTGGCCCGTCGCATTAGTTTCAATTCATATGTTACCCTTCATAGTGAAGTAGCCCCCTTTTTGATGTCTGAGTGCCTTATTCTATCTATCAAAGTCCTTCTTTGTCTATAGCTCGGGTCAGTCCCCCATGGTCTGCTTTGATTTTCTCGAACAGTGCCGATCCGCATTAGGGACTCTCGTGTGAGCCATGCAACGTTCCCAGGCAAGAACTGCTCCTTTCCTTTCCTCGAGCTCCCTATTTAGTTCCTCCCAGGCGTTGATCTCGCAACGGCCCTCCAGCACGTCTTCATATCGCGTCCGCCACCACAGCTTCACATCCCCAGAGAGATAGATTGTTGCCATTGTGACTTGGTCGTCAAAAGGGGCACGAACAGCCTTAAAGTACTGTTCCATGTCCCAAAAGTCTTCGATCCTTAGCATCTCGGGTGCCAACGAATGCCTTTGGTTTCGCTTGATTCGCCGTCGCTGCTTACGGCCTTCTGTAGTATGGGGACCTCGCCCCTACTCTCGAAAGCTTGCCACCCTTATCTATTAGTAAAGCTCTCAACACTTCCACGACCCCCTGTCCTTGGCCTTCCACGGCCCTCTGTTCAAGTACCTCTTCTTATTTATACTCGAGCCTCGGCAGAGCGTTTTTGATCTCATTCGTATTCTAACGAATTCTAAAGGACTCTTTCATGTTGCACCGGTGCTGGAAAAGATTTGACTATTCCCTACCGCTTCAACTTAGGATATCCCCTCCTTTTTCTTTTTTCAACTAGTAGATCGCCTTTTCTTAAGGTTTCGTACTACTACTCAAGTGATACGTGAATTGCTCAGGTTCTAACCGGATTGAAATCGTGAGGTTCTCTAGACCCGGAGAAGGGGCGCGAAATTGTTGAACCGGAGAAATGAGTTGGAAAGGAGTGGAACGAAAGCAGACAAGTGAAGACCAAAAGAGACAGGCTTATGACTAAACACTACCCGGAACGAAGCCCAATCGATTCGAATCGGTCAGTCGAACAAACAAAGACTATAGTTCGCGATCAAGTCGTTCGGCGGACCATTTTGATCTGTAAAGTTGTTCAATTGATCCATCAAGGATAGAAGGGAGCAGGGGTAGTTGTAGGGGCTTCTTGAATGGGATGGCTTTTCTGGATGTCCCAGAAATAAGGCCTCCAACTCTATGTTATAGCCTTCATGCCCTCGATCCGACGGTCCTCATTCTCCCACTTGGCTAGCTGCTACTGTGAACAACAAAGTAAAGGATGCTTCCATAAACCGTCTGGGTTCTTCCTAGGAAGATTCCTTCTTTCTGTTTCGGAGCGAGAGAAGATGTGTTCTTTCATAACACCTCTTCTCGAGTCAAGTTGCCGGTCGGGAAAGGGAAGGCCTCGCCGTTTGAGAGATGTCAGCTATTGGACCCCCCGGAGGGAAGAGATTAAAGGAAGCAGATACTGTTTGAGTGAAGTGGTGTTCTTATCAAGCACCGCTTCACGAGTCAGATACCCAACTTGTTAAGAAAAAGTGACAAAGAAGGCACCTATTTCGCTACGCCCCTGATTGATAACCAACCCCTATCTCTTTTGTAGAAAAGTGCTAAATAGCGGCTTCTTCTTTCATTTATTCAAATAAGAACTCTCTGTTTTTCCAGCCCCCATGGGGAATACCTGAAGCAAGAGGAAACACAAGAGTACAGGGAACTAATACCTATTGAACCTCTCCGATCCGGATTCACGTCCAAGGTCGAGGGCTTGCTCTGCTCTAATTCACCACCGGCTCTGTATGGAGTTTCAGCTTGAAAGTGATTTTCCATTCCGGGTCCGGAAATAGAGCGGAATGGAGTGAGAAGTAAGGTTGTACAGGAAGTCGAAAGAGTTCCCGGACCAAGAGCACCAACTTGATGTAGTAATTCCGACGAGGCCCAAAGCAACCCCGAAGCCGAGGGCTTACAGACCGAGGGCAGCGTAGATAGCACCTGTTAGTGGGCTATCGAAGCGAGGTTGGATGTAATACCGCCCCGACTACATCAAGTTGGGGATCTTGGGTCTGTAGACTGGATGGGAGACCTTACTTCTCACGGAGTGGAGCGGCCAACAGACACCGAGCTGTTAGTCAAACCTTCTCCGTCCCCCTTCTTCTCCCCCCCGAGGGGGGCAGTTTGGGGGGGAAACGAACATTCAATTGAACCTATTTTTCGCTTAGCAAAGTAGGAAATAAGACGTTGCCATAAAAAAGCTGGAAGGCGCTTGTGCCCCCTGAGGGGGCTCGGGGAGACCTCATATCTAGCTTTGGGCGTTCGTACTAACCGGTTTTAAGCCGGTAATAGGTTCTTTTAGCTTAAACTCTCATACAGGAAGTTGCCGTATGGAGCCATCGTCGCGTCGCTTCGCTGCTCTTTGCCTGCTCTCCCTTTCTTTAAAAAGGGCCTGGCCAGACCCACCCACCGGTATGGGCCAGAGCGGTTACATCGGAGAAAGTCGTTTTCCCCCTTGAGCAAGGGCGGAATACAGTCAAAAGGAATCCAGTTCCCTTTAATCTCTTTGACCACTTACAACCCCTCTCAAAACCACATCGAATCGCAGAAATCCCACCTGTGGTAATAGGGACGTCTCCAGTTGAAATCGATTTCAGTACAAAGGCTGAGATAGGGCGCTATCCGGGTTGCTCCCGGGTTTGCAATTTATTTGCAGCCGATACCTACTCTTCGTCTCAGAAAGGAGTTACCACAAGTAGCTGACTCTAACTCCACGGCTAGCTGCGCCGCTTGATGTAACCAGTGGCCGCCGTCTCGTAGCCAACCTTTGGGCAACAGATAGGTAACCATCGTCTTTAAACCCCTCCTGGCTTTTGAGATAGGATTTAAGACAAGTCGACTCTCTGAAGTGGTTGAAAAGTAAGGAATAGCTAGTTCGGTCTCTCAATGAAGACCCGCTAGCCAACGCAGAATGCCTTTACCACCATTTATCATATCGGTGTGACACTCAGGAATACACTATTCCCTGCTCGGAAACCCAGTTGGTGATCTCGACCACCATTCTACGAGAAAACTCGAGGTGCTTTTTCTAGCAGGTACTTTTACCCATGTCAGAGACAACTGAGGATATAGCAAAGATTTGACTAAAAGAAAGGGCTTCGTGGGGCGCGCTATTTCTTTGGTTTGAAAGGCTCATAGGGATTAGGACCTCGAGAAGAAGCCATTGTTCTAGCGCAAGAAAAGGGCCTCTCAGCTCATGTTAATACTCTATTATACAAACAAATAGTAACACTAATAGAACCTCGGTGTTTGAGGGAGGGAAATGACCGAGTCAAGTAGGCAAGCAGCAATGGGCAACCGGCTGTAGGAAGGTAACAGCAGTAGGAAAGGGAAGCAGCAGTAGGAACGGCAAGCAGCATCGGAAGCGGGAACTCGAAACAGGGGCAAGCAGCATCGGAAGCAAGAACTCGAAACAAGGGCAAGCGGTTAGACTATATAGTAGAGGTCTATTAGATGTTTGAGGGAGGTCCTCCGACAGAGACAGGAAGAAGGCAATATAGTACTAGTAGAAGTGTCTAATTGGTAGCTTAGGTCAAGCTGTAGAGGGAACCAGGCCAGGTGTTCAGATCAGTTACCGATCAGGGGCTGCTGTTGGTTGGATAGAAAGGATCCTCCGACATGAAATGCATAAAGCTAGAGGGATAAGGAGCTCCACTATTAATAGGGGCAAGTAAGGTGGATCTCAGGAAGCAATCCTCATTCTAGCCAGTTCTATGGGGCATTGGTTAAAGGAAGCCCAACTATTGTACAAATAGTATTCCTAATAGGGCTGCAAGATCCCGGAGGAGAGGCATCTTCCTGAGTCAAGTAGTTGTTTCGGCAAGGGGATTCGGAGTTCTCATCTGTCAAAGAAAGTACATCCCCCCGAGGGGGGAAACGTTCCAATTCAATAGGCAAGAAGAGTACTTGTTTGAGGCAAGAGGTCCTCGAAAGGAACACATCTTACCGAGTTAAAGAGCAAAACCAGTATTCCATTCCGAACATCCCCCCGAGGGGGCTTGGGGGGAAACGTTCCAACTGTCCTATTGAGAGGATGATCCCGCCTGTGGTGTTAGATCAGAAAGGTGACCACATCTAGTTCCGAGGTTGGCCTAACCTAACTTGATGACACGCTTATAGAGTTTTCCGACCGCGTAAAGCGTCTCTCGATGATCAGTCAATGAAGTCATTCTGGATCCCTGACTCGTCTCATTCTGAGCCTTTGGCCTGTTTGACATTGGGTCAAATCTGTCGTCTGGGCATCGTCCATCTACTTCGGTTACAACTCGATAGTGAGTTTTGAGGGTCAAGTAAGGGATTGGGTTGAGAGGAGGGTCACAGTCCTGCTATATACGAAATACTTAATAGCTAACGGCCGTATGGAATCTATCCATCCATGCTGAATTGAGCAAGCGGAGGCTCGAAAGCGCTTTCTCGCCTCCACGCGCCGCTGCTTTCCGTTTTCTCGCTTGCTGCCTCTCCTCCAAACCCTCTATGCGCTCTCTGGTAGCGCGAATGCGCGCTTCTTTCCTTGCAGGATCCATTGTTCTAACACTTCTCAAAAGGAAGTTTAGCACTCTACGGTGCTCTTGAATTTCATTTTGCAGTTGCCCCATTTCGGCAGCAATTGCAGAAAGCCTGTTTGCAGCAGCCATAGCCTTTAATTTAAGTTAACAAGGGAAGAAGGGCTAGTACTCAATTTCTTTGATTTGAATTTGATGAAGTGAAGACACTTATCGAGCCTCCATTTATAGAGTGGTAGAGGAATCTCGCCATGCGGCACGAATTGGATGGCAGGCACAATTCTTACTAGTTCTCCGCACTACTTTTCTGCAGTTGAAAACTATCATGCCTATTTAGTGAAAAACTGGGCTACCTTGCAGAGCAAACCCCAAAGAACATTTCCTGTCCAAACTTTGCAAAACCGTTTAACCTAATCGATAGTGGTGAAGTCAGCAATGGATTCGGCGAATCATCCACGTCACGCGGAAGGACATTTACGAGAGTGAGGTGAGTTTGAAGAGAAAGACGGGGGTGGATTTTGTTGCTCTAACTGGCTTAGAGCATGGGGATTGCGCTGCCGAACAAAGGGCGGAGAGGCACTTTGTGTTACAGGATTGATGACCGGGAAAGGGTTGAGAATTTGTTGGTTTGTTTTAGTTGGTATGAATGAACATTATATATATAATTAATTATATCTATGAGAATCTCGCCATACGGCACGAGCAGTTGAGTACTGCCTTTGTTGTGTGAACAAACTAACACACTTTCGAAGCCTCAATCACCCTGCCTGTGTGAATTGAATGAACTGACAAGCGGTTTCCACCTCTTTGTGACGGCCATTTGAAGCAAAGTCTAAAGGACATAATCGTTGCCGATTTGGGGTTCTGATGGAAGATACTGCTGAGGTTATACACCAAGTACACACGTGATTATGCTCTAGAAAAACTCCCTTAGGTCCTGAGAGAGATTCAGTTTCTAGTCAACCTCTGCCTCTCAGATGGCTTTCTTTTCCAACACTTCTATGTGGAGATGGATGTAATATAATTGAGAGTTTCAGTTTACTATTTGTTTGCAGTTTTCCAAAGAAAGTCTCAAATTGGTTCCGGCCTTGTTTCGTAGTGAATTTATGGATTTTCAGAATTAGAACACTGAATTATAATTTGTAAATTTCACTTGACCGCTTCGCCCCTGGAACAGAGAATAAGGGTATCCAATGGAAATCCAGGCACTGTTTTCTATTTTGCGCTTAGATGTGCTCGGCAGATGCTAAAGCCAGAGCATGATGGCAAGAGTGGATCGAGCGAATAAGAAAAGTTCTCAGCTATCACATTCAGAAAGACTACTGGCTTCACTCAATTAAATAAACGCTACGCCCCCCGTCCCACACAGTTGTGAAATTTTCATGTCATTCTCGGGTATTTGATTTCAGGCCCTTTCTAGGTGATTGCCCGCATCTTCGCCTAATGTTTTGAACAGAGACCACTCTATTGAAATGTCAATTGGTGGATCAATAAGCCTGCTTTCCTCGACCCTTTATCACTAAAGCGGGCCAAAGCACAACAAGCCTGCCCATCATCAAAGCAAGCCCAAGTCCATGAAAGAAGGCCCTCCAGATTTGTCCAAATTCAAAGCCCGTCAAAGGCACATGAAATCATGCAAAGGATCCGAGCCCATCCAAATGATGTGAAGCGGTCTAAACCCAAGCAGCTGTGGCCCATGATCCAAAGGACCCGCAAGCAGTCAATCATGCTATCCACCCGCATTTTTCTTTATGTAACCCCTTCCCCTTTCTTGCGAATTGGATTCCTTACCCTGCTAACTCTTCGAGAGAAAGTCCCTCATATTAGAGAGAGCATAATTTTCTCATCCCAAAGGAAAGATGAATGGGAAGAGGGCGCACTCACTCTAACGGCTACCCTTGAGGCTAATTAGAAAAAGAGGCCTTTACTGTTACTGTAAGGTTTTGGGGCCGAGTAAACTCGCGATTCTCTTAGGCGGACAATTCTCTACATCGAGGAGGGAATGGATTCATACTACCACAGACTCAGCCGCTGCAGCAGTATCCTCATCAGATACAGATTAAGATACTACTCTTTGTGTTGTGGCATATGCATCAATTACTTTTTAACTAGCCTTCGGGTGGAATAAGATTTGCAGTTAAAGGAGCCGCATCAAAGGCAATGAAATTGTGTTGCGGAAATGAGTATGCTCTTGTGGGAAATTGACTGGTATTCAATCAATTAGGTAACTCTTTCTTTTCTTCATTCTTTGCCTACTCTCTTCTTCTTACCGCTCTGTGTTAGCTTTTTCTATTCGTAGCTGCATTTCATAGTTTATTTGTCCCGGAAGATAAAAAGTTGTTAGAATGCCTCTCAGTGATCCAAGAATTGATCCCAGCAAGTGCTACGAGTGCTTCGTACTATAGAGAAGGATGGGCATTTATCCTTCCCTATTCTTTCTGTAATATAAACAGGATTGCCAACAGTTTACGATTTCGCTAACCCGCTCTAACTAGTCTTAAACGAAAGATAGATCGCCCTTACGTCTTATACTGAATTGAATCTACAGTCTTAGGCTTTGGCAAAGCGGGATGCTTGCTAGACTGATAAGCCAGAGAGGGCGGTGGGGTCAGCTTGCTTCGTTGGCTTGGTGGCAACAGACAGGGGAAGATTCCCGCTTCACAGTCAAAGCAGAGGTGGCGGTGAGTCAAGATTTTCATCCTTCGCTTAGCTTCATGAGGAGAAAGAAAGACAAGTATATATGATGAGGCCAAAACAGGGATCCAATCGTCTTAATACACGGTATGGTAGACAAAACCAATGCGCAAGATATGAATAATGAAATGGAGCATCTTTGCATGGCTCTGCTAGCTTAATTGTACGGTTCGGTTAGCAGACAAAGTAGAGGAGTCATTCCCATCGTTGAGATGAATGGATTCACCATACTTAACACAGACGAGTTGGTACCACTGCTTCAAAGAAAAGAATGCTCTTCCCCCTGACGCAAAGTCGATCTCTCAAAGCGGTGAAGGGTGAAAGTTGCAGTCAACGGATCTTGAGGCGGGGGCACCTGGTAAAGAGAAGAGTACTCGGACTGTGTCATTCCACTTCTCCTATGAATTGATTTCTTGAAGTAGGCATAGCAAAGCTTATGGTCTCACTCCTGTGATCTAGCTCTCTTGATATGGTTCGTGATAGGCCTCACTAAAGATAGTGCAAAGTTCGCTCATATAGCCATTTATTTCCAGGCATATCTTTCTCTTAGCGGCAAGCCCGTTCCAAGTAGTGGGGGGTCCTAGAGATCCAGTTTCCACCGTCCTTGCTAATGCTCCAAAAATGCTTTCTAATGGGATGCCCTTAGAAAATGTCAAATGATAATGACCCTTCTACTGAGCTGCTTTTCATAGCTAAAGTGGCCAGGTCCTGTTAAAGACCACAAAAATAGGGCAAGATGATGAGACAGGAAAGAAGAGTCAAGCAGTCAAGTGGTACGCTACAGCGGGCAAAAAAGGGGTCCATTCCATTGACGTGGGTAGCTATGTAAAAACCGATTCCTGACAATACGAGACTTTCATACGTAAGCTGGATTCAAAATACACCAACTCGCTTGGCGGCCTCAAAACAACATGCTTTCGACGCCAACTGACGGCAATCAGCAACTAGATGCCCCTTCTCTTTACAGTAACGAGACCGCAACTCGGTAGTGTCGGTAGAGGTAGAAGGAGGAAGACGCCCACGAGAGGCAGATGAGCGGGGAGCGGCAACAAGAACAGAGCTCTGGGGAGCAGGGGTCTGTGTAGCAAGGCGGAGAAGACGGGTCTCCTCAACCAAAAGCCCTTTTTTTATAGGGCAAGGCGGAGTCAAAAGATGGAAGAGGAAGCCTAAGCGTACAGGCGAGAACTAAAGACCCGCACTGAACTCTGCTAACGCCCTCATCACTATGGTCCCTTCGCCTGCGGCACAGACCTCTACGACGACGCTGACTAAGCCCCGGCCCCTTCCGTGGACTTCGCT